>OV049925.1:82952063-82953688 GCA_920104205.1 Eupeodes latifasciatus
ATCATCATCATCATCATCATCATCATCATCATCATCATCATCATCATCATCATCATCATCATCATCATCATCATCATCATCATCATCATCATCATCATCATCATCATCATCATCATCATCATCATCATCATCATCATCATCATCATCATCATCATCATCATCATCATCATCATCATCATCATCATCATCATCATCATCATCATCATCATCATCATCATCATCATCATCATCATCATCATCATCATCATCATCATCATCATCATCATCATCATCATCATCATCATCATCATCATCATCATCATCATCATCATCATCATCATCATCATCATCATCATCATCATCATCATCATCATCATCATCATCATCATCATCATCATCATCATCATCATCATCATCATCATCATCATCATCATCATCATCATCATCATCATCATCATCATCATCATCATCATCATCATCATCATCATCATCATCATCATCATCATCATCATCATCATCATCATCATCATCATCATCATCATCATCATCATCATCATCATCATCATCATCATCATCATCATCATCATCATCATCATCATCATCATCATCATCATCATCATCATCATCATCATCATCATCATCATCATCATCATCATCATCATCATCATCATCATCATCATCATCATCATCTCATCATCATCATCATCATCATCATCATCATCATCATCATCATCATCATCATCATCATCATCATCATCATCATCATCATCATCATCATCATCATCATCATCATCATCATCATCATCATCATCATCATCATCATCATCATCATCATCATCATCATCATCATCATCATCATCATCATCATCATCATCATCATCATCATCATCATCATCATCATCATCATCATCATCATCATCATCATCATCATCATCATCATCATCATCATCATCATCATCATCATCATCATCATCATCATCATCATCATCATCATCATCATCATCCATCATCATCATCATCATCATCATCATCATCATCATCATCATCATCATCATCATCATCATCATCATCATCATCATCATCATCATCATCATCATCATCATCATCATCATCATCATCATCATCATCATCATCATCATCATCATCATCATCATCATCATCATCATCATCATCATCATCATCATCATCATCATCATCATCATCATCATCATCATCATCATCATCATCATCATCATCATCATCATCATCATCATCATCATCATCATCATCATCATCATCATCATCATCATCATCATCATCATCATCATCATCATCATCATCATCATCATCATCATCATCATCATCATCATCATCATCATCATCATCATCATCATCATCATCATCATCATCATCATCATCATCATCATCAATCATCATCATCATCATCATCATCATCATCATCATCATCATCATCATCATCATCATCATCATCATCATCATCATCATCATCATCATCATCATCATCATCATCATCATCATCATCATCATCATCATCATCATCATCATCATCATCATCATCATCATCATCATCATCATCATCATCATCATCATCATCATCATCATCATCATCATCATCATCATCATCATCATCATCATCATCATCATCA